>CM042015.1:9336745-9361745 GCA_023525715.1 Cichorium intybus | reverse complement strand
ACAACGCTAGGGTTACTAAGAGGTTTCTTAAGATTTTTGAGGGGTTTCTCAAACATCAATTGCTAGGGTTACTTGCCTGCGATAGAACATGAGAATCCCGGAGGCAGAAGTCAGCGATTTGGAATCTGTTTAACCCAACATGTCTGTTTCCCCGGTTCTAGTATGGCCACGTGAATAACCTACGATGAGCACTACCAGAGTGAAGGAACTGGGTTTGTAGTGGGGGCTGGTCCACAACCATCGAAAGTGGGAATGGTAGTTGGAGAAGGAAGGAGATAGCGACGAGAGAAGGTTTAGGCATTAAAGAAGGGGCTGTAGAGATATGTTCGTGGTGGTGCAGTTGCAATGTGGCAATGAGCAGTGCTAACCCTTACCGTCATCGAGAAAGGGGAGTGGTGATTGGAGCTGGGGACTTAAAAGGGTCACACGTTTACCGATGAGAGAAGGAGTGGTCAATAGGCAGCAAAATTAGGTAAAGAAACAAAGATCGGGGCTGGGTTTTTGAGAGAGAGAGAGGAGGGGTGGGGCTAGGTGGATGGATTATTTATTTAACTTTTTTATTAAAAAATATAAATGGGTAAAACGAAAAAGAATAAAGAAACTAAAATTATAAAATAAACGTTTCGATTTGGACAAGAACCTAAACCACAAAATAACTCATGATAATGACTATTTTCACAAATTTTAAAGTTAAAGGCCTATCTATAAAAAATCACAAACTACAAAAACCATTTGTATAATTTTGTTTTTTAAAACAATCAGTTATTTATTTAATTTTGTTTTCAATTTTTCGGTCCTTTGTTCTAAATCTAATAATCGTGCTGTCAGGGATCATTTCATCTCCGACACTCACGTGGTATGTTATCATGGAAAAGGCCATAACATTCGCCTTTTATTTAACTTTAGTATAATGATGTCGTTTAATATGTAAAACTGAAGTCGTACGAGGATACTAACGGCTTAGTTTATACGGAGTGGACGTTTTTTTTTGGCGGCATCCTACGTGGATTGTATTGTCGGTGGCAAACATCGCCCCGAGATCACGGCAAGACTCAGCGGCAAGGTGTTGCCGCTTTCTCTCTCTTCTCGTTTGTGGGTTACGATGCGTATAGTGACCATTGACAACGGTCAAATAGTAAAAAAATAATAATTTATTTTTCAAATTTACTCTATATTACTCTATATATAATACACATTTGAACACATATTTACACACATTTGAACACATATTGAGCTGTTATTTTTATAAAATATGACTTCAAACAACCTCTCCAACAACTCTTCAAACAACCCTCAAAACAACCCAAATATATTTGCGTACGATATGTCTTCTCCGCCACCGTATCGGCCACAGTTCGAAGCTCCGATTTATTCGCCACCGTATCGGCCACATTTGAACACCATTTTATCCGCAATTCGGGATTATGTCACAACAACTTTTCAACAATCTTTTAATACATTTCAACAATCGTCACCTTCGAATTTCCATTTCCAACAAACCCAAAGCCCACCCGAGCAACTACCTATCCAAACCGAGGAACCACCAAACCAAAACGAGCAAGGTGGAGGATTCGGACTCGTCATCCGAACCCGAGGAGCCTCCACAAAGAAGAGGACGGGCCCCAAGTACCAAGTGGACGGTTAAAGAGGAAACAGAGTTAGCTCGGGCGTGGAACGAGTTTGCAAGTTGGATGTTGGTGGTTCGGGGTAAAAAAGACGCCAAACCTCCGAGTCGGGATCATATCAAGTTTTTTCGGATGATCATGTCGGCGTTAACCTTAACGATGACGTTGAAGAAGTGGAACCGTCACCACCTCCACGTCCGATGGGTAAAGACCGGGCAAAACGAAAGGGGAAGGCGACTTCATCAACTTCTTCCGCGGGTTTTCGAATGGAACAATTTGACCAAATGCGCGAGGAGTTTCAAGGTTTGCGCTCGTCGTTGGATAATCAGTGACAAGAAAACACCCGGCTAGCGGAAATGCAAATGTTTTTGCAAGACGTGAGTCACCTTACCGGGACGAATTACGAATCGGCGATGGCTCTCAAGAGCAAATCCGCAAGAAATATAATTTGTAGTTTTTTAATTTCATCTAGCGACGTCTTTAATTTCTCTAAAATTATGAACTTTTAATTTCGTAGGATTATGTAGTTTTTCTTTTTAATTTAATGAAATGTTATGGTGTGTTTTATTTTTATTTAAAATGTGCTATGTTTTATTTTTATTTAAAGTATGAATTTTTAAATTAAAAAAAAAAACAATGTTGCCAACGACCCAGCCGTTGACAGCAACAACAATCCGGAATGTTGCCAACAAAATGGCGTGGCGCCTACGTGGCGGGGTTGCCTCCCAAATGTTGGAGGCACCACTCCTTATAGCCTTATACATGGAGAGACTTCAGCCTACGTGATCGGCTAACTGCATCATCGTAGCTTTTTTTTTCTTTATAAAATATATTCTCATTTTTCTTAGAATGGTAAACATACACTCTCTAAGCCTACTCCTAAATGTACACCT
Source organism: Cichorium intybus (assembly GCA_023525715.1). Classification (NCBI taxonomy): domain Eukaryota; kingdom Viridiplantae; phylum Streptophyta; class Magnoliopsida; order Asterales; family Asteraceae; genus Cichorium; species Cichorium intybus. Next base: position 9,359,227 of record CM042015.1, on the reverse strand, counting down.
TATATCTATAATGAGACTTGAACCCTCAACCGCTTGGGGAGGAAAACATATTACTAATACCTTGATACAGCTAAGCCAGAGGCCTTTTGATATATATTATCATTTAAATATGTTATTATGTAGTTTTTCAACATTGATATATAAAGGTTTTTGGAAAACTTACTCCAATCACTTAATAAACTTAATTTTTTTTAAATTATTTATGATGTTTTGTGTAGAATTGTTTTTATAATTAATAATAATTTATTTTACATCTAAACGATGAAGCATGCAAAATAAAATTGAATGCAATTTACAGAAATTTATATTATTAAGTAGTATTTGTCGAAACTTTGAAAATAACTTAAATATTATAAGATCAAACGGAGCGATTACACTGCACAATGCGTTATCTTAGGTGGACAAAATACCCTTACATAAACATCATCCCGGTTGGAGTTTTTGGTGCAGGATTGTCTTACTTGCATGTTTATTCTAACATGCGGGCACACACACACACACATACATACATACATACATACATACATACATACATACATACATACATACATACAAGACCGATATTATAAAAAAATAATTGTATTTAGTCAATTATATTTAGTATTTAGTTTAATTATATTTGTTATTTATTTTAAATATTAACTGACACCAAATATATTATCTTCAGATTAGTTAATGCACTTAGTTTAATTAATTTTTGTATTTAATTTAATTAATAATTGTATTTAGTCTAATTATATTTAGTATTTAGTTTAATTATATTTGTTGTTTATTTAATTAAAAAAATGAGGGTTAGTAAGGGTCTCAACAGGGAAGCACTCAAAATAGTTTTAAAATACAATACCGATCTCAAAAAAAACATCGTTTGTAGTTTTTCATTTTTGGATCGTTTGTAGTTTCATGTTTTTTTGAACGTTTGTGGTTTCTAGTTTTTAATTGTCTTTTTTAACTAATTTTTAGTTTGTTGTTTTATGTTATCATTTGTAGTTTTATTTTCTAAATTAATGAGTTGTTTTTTTTATTAATTTCTTAATGTATTTTAAATAATATTTGTTATTTACTTTAACTTATTGTTATTATTTATTTAATTAAAAAAATGAGGTTCGTGATGGTTTACCAATTCCAAAATATAAGAGGGTGACGAGTTAATGAGTGTTTATTGAGGTAACGCCTAAGTATCATGTAAAAAGTAAGTGGTGGTTAGAGGTTTTTTCCCCACTACTCCTTTTAGTCTAAAACATTGTGTTAACGTATTTTTTTAATCATTTTTCTATAACTAAATAATAGTGATAAGTAATACTTTCTTTTTGAAATATGACACATAATTTAAAAAATGTAGAGGTTTTATAAATATATTTAAGATAAATAAGATAAATTAGTTAATTATTTAAAAGATGCATTTGAAATAGTTAACCTACAATAGATTTTTGTTAAATAAAAACATAACAGAATAATGATGTCATTATTTAAAATGTTAACCATTAAAATTCTCTTAGTATAAAAACATATATAGCTCGGATGCCATTGGCTTCGCATACCCATTTTAATGCGTAGAACACACCATATGGTTTTCTAAAAAGATAATTGTAACAGATAAATGTTAAATGCTTTGACAGACAACAAGGCATAGTAGATTTCCCATATACAATATGTTTTATCAAAACAAATTCTACAAAAATCTACCTTATATAACACGATTAGTAGAGAATATCACAAGTAACTGTTTTATAGTTGACCTCTCTACGATTCACGTTCTTCTCATCGTAACTACATACTAACGACCAGCCAATTAAGTTCAGTCTTGGAATGAAGCCCGAGGTAGTTCTATCGTTTTGTCATTAATGTTATTTGTAATTATTTTGTTGTAACTTCAGAAAATTGCAATTGGGTGAATATATTGTTCGATTTTTGTATTTAATTTGATTGTTTTGCATATTTATTGACATGTAACCATTTTGCTAGGGTGTCGTGAAATTATATATAATGATTTTCTTTGGGCATTTTCGCTAGCATTGCATTTTAGCATAAAAACCAAAACAAATGGTGAATGACCATTATATGACTTCAAATTTTAAAAGTGTTTCAAACATTATTGGTATGATATAAGTCAAGTCTAACACTACGTTAAACAGAACTTGCAAGAAACCGCTTGAGATGTCGATTATACGCGAAGGGTTGCTCTAACGATAGAAGATGACCAGAAGTCTTTATGTACCCTATAGTCGTGTTGGCTCCCAATCGCCTACATATATCCACACATACTTATCATATTAAATAAATTAAATGAACACTAACATATGAATTTCTTGATTTTACCCTTTCATGGTCTTCGCCAGCTCAACACTGAAGATCTTATCGTCTTCACCCCATAACATATGTATCCTCTGCAATTAATTAACACCATATTGCAATCAATTCAATTCTTCTCCTTCAAACATAGAGATAAGAAGACTGGCGTGACTAAAATATGATTGATAGAGAATTGAAATCTCCCAATTGACTATTCCGATTAAGAACACAAACACCGTAATGGAAATGTTGTATAGCTATGGAAAGAAGATGAAAAACAATGCACCCTAATCGGATGATTGCCCAGGGTAAACCCTCTCTCAATGGTGAAGAACCAATGAGCCAAATCTCACTAAGAGACTAAACACTGATAATATTTCTGCCTGTCTAACAATGTAAATCTACCCACTATTTATTAACAAAACTCTAACAAACTCTTCTACAAGTTACCCTTTTACCCCCTTAAGTATTCAACTATCTAATTCCTATCACCACTCCCTCCTTCAATAAAGTCTTGACCTCAAGACTTGCTTCCAAGAAGATCCTATGATGCACAAAAACCCGGACCGGTCACGTCCTGCACCGACGGCTCCGGCGACCCCAACTCCTCATATTGGTATAGATGTCCTCCCTTGGAGTCATACTCATCCTCCCCCAACAACAGAACCCGTAATTTCCCCTCCGGGCATTTGTGAGCTGGACTAAACTGTTGACCGCAACGAAAACATAAGCCCTTCTTACGTCGTTCTTCCCATTCCGTTCGAGATAAGGACCGAACCCCACGATCCCGCTGTAAAACCTGAGAAACATCCGATGGAACTGTTGCTGATTGACGTGAAACAACGGGAGATAATGCATCCGAGCGCGGGGACATTCCCGTATCCAGTGATTTGGTAGTGTGAGGCCCCAAGGAATGAGTCAGATGCATATTTGAAACCCGTTTATGCAGATTGTCACTGAAACCCCCTGAGTGATGGTAACGAAATCGAGATTGAGAAATGTTTCCCGAAGATGGATTGAGCATTTCTTCGACATCTTTAGCCAAATACATTGCATCTAGGCGAGTTTGAGGACGATGTAGTCTAACCCATCGTTTGACTTCATCACGTAAACCTGCAACAAAATACCCCAAAGACTGTGATTCCGGTAACCGAGGAACCAAGGAAAGAAGATACTCAAAGTCGTCTATGTAGTCGTAAATGGAATCGGACTGCTGGATCGTCGCGAGTTGCTCGTACGGGTTTTGAATCTCCAACCCACTAAATCGTTGTAACAACTCCTCCTGAAAGTGCTCCCAAGTAAGCTCTGTATGAACCTGAGTAATAATTGTAAACCAATGTTGAGCCACGCCTGTCATACTTAATTGAGCCAGACGAATACGAAGGTGAGTCGGGGTGTCATTGATGTCGAAATAGAGTTTGGCCTTTTGTATCCATCCTTGCGGATCAAAACCGTAAAACTCGGGAAGATGAATCTTCTTAACAGCCCAAGGCAATCCCTCCTTAAGTTTGGGAGATCCCCCATTCTCTCCTCCACCATTCGACGACCATTCCCCACCGCCATGAAAACCCCCAGAAGGCTTGAACGAAGGAGGAACCACCCCTGAATCTGTACCAGTATCAAACGCAGGTCGCTTCTCCTGTTGTTTCACCCAACCCAACATGATTTTGCGGAAATCTGCATTCTCAACCCGATCTGCTTCAAGCACCTGAATAGCTGACTTGATATCTGCAACATCAGCTTGAATTTGAGCAATCTGCTCATCATGCTGATCCAATCGGTGAGTGTGAGACCGAGTGTCAGCCACAGGAGGTGCCATCGGAAAAAAAATATCAGCAGGTTAAACCAAATTAACAAATTGAATCGTATAGATGCGCAATAGAACACACCGCCACCCAAAATTGATACGGAAGATGATGAGAATCAGGAAGATGCGATGGAAATTGCAAGAACAGTGGAATAACAGACCTGATGTGAAACAAGAAGACGCACTGAAAAATGCGCAATCGACACCAAATTTGACGCAATTGAAATTGGTCAGAAAAAAAGGAAATAGATGGAACGATTTAGACGACTGGATTGAATGGGTGCTCAATTGACCACTCTCGACTAAAAATTGACGCAAAATCAACGTTAATTAGGAAGACGCAATCACAAAACGAAACAAATACGTAATGATATGGACTGAAAATTGAAATAGGAAAATGAGATTGACGTAACTGAGCATGAACAGAGATGCGATCGAAAGTAAAAACCAATGGAATCAGAAAGTGAATACCAATTTTGACGCGCACACAGGCAAACGCAAACGACCGGCGGAAAAAAAAAATCCGCAAACGCACCCGAAATTGACTGTGACGATGACGAAGGTGAAATTCAACGAGAATGAAATTGAATGGTAGAGCAGCAACAGGTCGGACCAATGATAGAGAATTGAAATCTCCCAATTGACTATTCCGATTAAGAACACAAACACCGTAATGGAAATGTTGTATAGCTATGGAAAGAAGATGAAAAACAATGCACCCTAATCGGATGATTGCCCAGGGTAAACCCTCTCTCAATGGTGAAGAACCAATGAGCCAAATCTCACTAAGAGACTAAACACTGATAATATTTCTGCCTGTCTAACAATGTAAATCTACCCACTATTTATTAACAAAACTCTAACAAACTCTTCTACAAGTTACCCTTTTACCCCCTTAAGTATTCAACTATCTAATTCCTATCAATGATAGACTTTACAACCTGCTGAGAGTAGTTGGTATGCATGTTTGCATCTTTGTCGGGGACGACCAAGGCTGCCAAGAGCTCACTTCTCTCTTTTCGGTTCGTGAACATTGTCTGCATGTTTAATTAAAGTAACATCCAAAACGATTAGAATCGAATGTAACTTCATTTTATGTGTTTATGTTGGTGCGCATATCGATATAATAAAATATAAATGACGGCGAAAACAAAACTCACCTAAAAAATTCCACGATAAATGAAATCTGGAAGCCACGGGAGTTTATGAGCACCAGCAGTTAGCATCCTTATGAAACCCTCCATTGTTTCCGGCAACAGAAGGTCGGCCCAAGAAGATACATGGAGCCGCTTGCAGGACTCATAGCTAACGGACTCGGTTAGCTCTATAACCGTAGAAGACACCACCATAGAATGCACCAGAATTGGGTACAACTTAGCCATTTCGAAACCAATAATACCTCCATAACTTACCCCAACCAATGTCACCTTCTCCACTCCAAGGATCTTCATCCCTCTGGCCAAAAACTCAGCCTGAAAACCAGCAGACCTCTCAGTTCTGTTGGTGGTTGAACCACCGAAAAACAGGAGGTCAGGCACATAAACGGAGTATGTTCTTGTTAATGCCAACACTTGCGGAAACCACAGAAAGATACCATCCATTGCAAAACAATGGACAAGGAGTACAGCAGGCTTCTTGGGTGGTATGTATAGGGGTGGTCCATCAGCTTCGACAATAGATTCTCGTGGAATCCATATGTTCATGAGGGTACCAGGTTCAATTTCTAGGGTTTGGCGTCTTAGCCCAGCAAGCTGCATGAGTCCATGAAGTAAACGAGTTAACACTGCAAACAAAAGCCCCATGTCTCACCCTTTCTCAAACATAGTTTACGTGGATGGGGAAATCTAGAAGGTGTACAAAGGGGATGGAATTCTCTGCATATGTATATTGTTGTAAAGTCGGGGATATATATATATATATATATATATATATATATATATATATATATATATATATATATATATATATATATATATATATATATATATATATATATATATATATATATATATATATATAGGGGGAGGATCAATCGAGGCCAACGAAAAGGTTGAGATCGCGAGGTCAGTTCTGGACCAATCAAATTATAAGGGCATATTAGTAATTATGTATTTTAATTAAATTATATCAAAATTATAGTTTCCTAAAATCTAGGATTCTGATTCCTAAAATCTAGAATTTTGATTGTTAGTTACTAAAAAAACTAAAAAATTAATTTTTATTTTTTAATAATATCAGATTATATAACGTCAATTTTTTTACTTATTTTTTATTTTTTTATTTTATTAATAGATGGTAATTATCATTTTTCTATCAAAATATATTTTCATTGTATCATTTGAGTTATACGATTTCAATCATTAATGATTATAAAACACAATGTAGTTCTAATCATAAATGATTAGATCTCTAAAAAATAAAAATAGATACGATTGTAAAATATAAAATGAATAGAACACGATATAAAGATAAAAATTTCAAATTATTCTTAATCATGAATGAATAAAAACATCTCTAATTATAATCATAGATGACTATAACTCTAACTATAAATTAATAAATATTAACAAAATAAAAGTTACATTTGAATTCCTACATTTCAAGTTATGTTTATTAATGAATATAATTATAACAATAAATGAATTCACACATTGTTGTGTTTGCTTCGAATTTTCTTGTTACACCATACAGGAATAAAGATGAGACACTCATGATCATTGTTATTCTTGGATACACACCTGCAAAATCAAATTTAAGGATATCAGAAAATGATTATAACCATATTAAACATAAATGATTAATGACTATATTAAACCTAGATAAAGTTATAATCAGAAATGATTATAACCGATGTTCTAATTATTTATGCAATTATATTTATAATCATCAATAATTCTAGTTATAATCATCAATTATTAACATATAAAAACTTTTAACACAAAAATACATACAGTTACAATGTTAATCACCAATGATTAACACTGTAAAATTTACTTATTCATGCTTAACACTTAATAGAGGTTTCTAGCCCCCAAATTAACACAAATGATTAACACTGTAAATTTACTAATCATATTCACTAATGATTAGAAATTATTATAATTGTTCTAATCATTTATACAATCATATATTTAATCATGAATGATTATAACTATATTAAAGTTGCAAAAACTTTATAATTGTTAATGATTAACGATAGACTTCAAGGCTTTAGGGTGAATTCATCAATCTATGAATTGTGATTAATTTGAGAAATAAAAAAGAAAAGCAAGACTAACCGAAAAGTCAAAATATATTTTTTATGTTAAAAATGAAGAAAGCTAAAATTATATAAATTAGTTTTATATTTTTTCCATTGCACATGTAATAAAAATTTCGCGATAGTCTCGACCATAAGAGCAACCTAATCGGAAGATAAAAAAAATACTTATCAAGCTAATTGGTCCGTTCGGTGGAGTAATTCATCTTAAGACGAAACATTGATTTACTAGGTAGAAGAAAAATTAACAATTCAATTGTGTAGTTATAATTAAATATTATGTTTTAAAGTATAAATCAAGCATATCGTTACCCTTCAAGCATGTGCAAAATCATTGACCTCCGACGAGCTCTTTAGTACCATCCAAACATAAGATCAACCTAATCGGAAGAAACAAAAAATACTTACACGAGTAAGGAAAAATCTTGGACCCAAATCGTTACCCCTCAAGCTATGGTCGGCGGTTTATGCTGGTCGGTGAGGAGGACCAAGTTGATCGCGGCAAGATGAAGATGATGATGTTTACGGCTAGGGTTTTTGATGTTAACGTGAGGAGGAAATACGGGAGAAGATAAAGGAGATATTATAGGAGTTGATAAAAATAGAGTAAAAATAAATGACCATAATACTCTTTTTATTATCAGTTTAAACTAATTAAATTTAAAATGTATTTATAATTAAAAAATATATTTTAATAATAGACGTATATCAAAAATAATAGATGGTTGAGATTTGGCCTCAAGATCTCAACCTTTTTTTTTTCCTCAATTGATCCTAATTTTATATATATATATATATATATATATATATATATATATATATATATATATATATATATATATATATATATATATATATATATATAATCTCGCAACCTAAACGTGTCTAACATACTGCAATTAATGTATAGCAAGACTCCTATTTATTAATTCTTTGCCTAACCAGTAACCATTCTTATAATAAATGACTAATTGTCTAATCTTATTTTTGTGGAATTAAAGAGAGATTTGAATAAAATTTTAGAGAAGAGACCTAACGTGTCAAGGACCATCCACTACTAGAAAACTGGACCATTATCCGCAGATGTTGTAAAGGTAAGCCGCATACCCACACAAAATGGGGAGTGGGAAAACTACCCCTTGTGGTAAACTGTTCGTACGCATTACCCACAATATTTTTCCATGCAATATCCACACATTTTATCTACGCGATACCCACACAATATCCATACACATTTGTTGTCTGTGTTTGACTTTTACCTACATAATACCCATGCCGGTTTGCAACACAATTCCCACACCAATTTGCTATGCAAAACTACGTAATACGTTTTTTATTTAAAAAACTATCAAAATTTTATTTTTCATTCCAGTTTTTTTTTGTTATTATTGTCCTCATTTGACAAAAAACACACATATATATATATATATATATATATATATATATATATATATATATATATATATATATATATATATATATATATATATATTAACACACAACTAATTAAAAATTACGATAAATTTTGTTTAACATTATAAAAAAGTCAAATTGTACGTCTAACTTTTTCAAAAACATACAACTAAGAAGGACCCGAATCACGTTGATTCATTTGTCGCATCATTTCTTCCATTTTTTTAAACTCTTGTTACGACCGTTGTAACTGTTGTTGCATGTCTTCTGTCATTTGTTGTTGTCTTTGTATGAATTTTTGTGTCATTTGTTGTTCCATTTTTTTTGTCTCCGTTGAAAATTTTCTACCATTTGAGCTTGACTTTGTTACAAGGTTTCCACATGTGCACGTAAGCTTAAGATCTAAAAGATAACGGCATATTATCAATTTAATCTATAATAACAACATACAATCAATTTTAAGTAACAAAAACATACTTTATATTTGCAATCCATAATAGCAACATATTTCTTGTCAACCATAATAGCATTTTTACTTAACCTTTAATATACATAATAGCAAGAGACTTTTTTTTTCTCATCAACGATAGCATTCTACTTAACTTTACGATCTACAATAGGAAGAAACTTTCTTTTTCATCAATATTAAACATAATGCATATATATCATACAATTAATTTTAAATAAAAAAAACATACTTAATATTTTCAATCCATAAGAGCAACATATTTCTTGTCAACCATAATAGCATTTTTACTTTACCTTTAATATAGATAATATCAACACTTTTTTTCTCATCCGATGTGATAGGTTTGCTAACAATCTCATTGGACTGGATACAGCTATATAAGTCATACGCTATCAAGTCCCCCTAGTCCGATGTGATTGGTTTGCTACCAATCGCATTGGACTAAATATAACAGACGTGTACCAAAAATATAAGAGGAATAACCAGACCTCGCCTACGAGAGTCGTAGTACGTTAGCGGATCCTGCGGTAGAGTTGGATCTACGTGACGCGAGGTTGGCTTGGTAATCTCTTCTTGCGCTATAAGATTCTGATCCAGTCAATTTAGTACAACATAGTTCTTGCCATGCTTACGCAATGAGGTTTTTGTGGCGATCGTGGAGCGAAGCCGTTGTGTGATAATGCCAGTAAGACGATTGTGTGATAATGCAGCAAAGTTGCTGATGTGATTATGTGGAAAGACTGTTGTAATATCCCCGTCATACCTTGCTAGAGCGCCACCAATAAGCGTCTTTATAGTGTTCTTCGTAGGAGCTTTGATAACCGATTCCGTAGTGCTTTACACAAGCTATTCCATACCGATATCCCCCAGTCTGATGTGGTTAGCTAATAGGTAGCCAGGTCAGACTAAAGCGAATAGGGAAAAGCTGTCATTACGAATATACATGTCGGGGTCACAGTCAAGATAATGTGCAGCGGGACTGCTGACAAGAATATGACCCACGAGGCGGCTGTCAGGATAACAAGCAGCAGGGCTGCTGTCCAGATAATGTGCAGCGAGGTTGCTGACAATATAATGTACAACAGGGCTGCTAATAGATAATGCTGCTCATGGCTGCTATCCAGAAAATGTGCAGCATGGCTGCTGACAAGATAATGAGCAGCATGGCTGCTATCCAGAAAATGTGCAGAAGGGCTGCTATCTAGAAAATGTGCAGCAGGGCTGCTGACAAGATAATGAGCAACATGGCTGCTATCCAAAAAATGTGCAGCACGACTGCCAGGGCGATTGTCCTTGTGGTGATGGGATGTAAAGTGAGAAAGCGCATGTTGATCGTCGGAGTAGGGAGAGAACCATGTGAATTGCCTTTATCGATCATTATAGAAGAAAGCATCGAATGTGTGGTGCTAAGCAGGGCTTAGGCTTGTGATACGCACTTCATGATGTGGTAGCCAGGTTTATTCTAGCCATGATCACTTATGGTGGAATTGAGCTTAGTAGCCGACAATTCAAGGAAAGGTTATGAACTTTCTGAACGTTGTATTATCGGGCTTTGTTAGGTGCTCAGACCTTGTTAGGTGCTCGGACCTTGTTAGGTACTCGGACCTTTTAGTGGCTCTCAGGCCTTGTTAAATTGGGCTTAATAGTCGGTGATTTAAGGCAAAGGTTATGAGCGTTCTAAGCCTTATTTGAATTGGGCTTCACAGCCAGCAAGTCAAGGAAAAGGTTACGAACCTTCTGAACCTTGTTTGAATTGGGTTTAGCAGCCAGCAAGTCAAGGTAAAGGTTATGAACCTTCTGAACCTTGTATTAAATCCGGCTTTGTTAGGTGCTCGGACCTTTTGGGGCTCTCGGGCCTTGTTAGGTACTCAGACCTTTTTAAGGCTCTTGGGCCTTGTTAGGTGCTCGGACCTTTGTGTGGCTCTTGGGCCTTGTTAGAATTAAGCTTAGCAGCCAATGATTTATATGTTTGCCCCGTGTGATCAGTCTAAGCTAAGATATAATGGAACCAATGTCTTGGCTAGTGCCTAACTATCTTGATTCGTGCAAAATACAAAGTGTAGCACAAAGAGTTTCACCCTCTACTTGTTAGCAATAGATTTATAATGTGATGGTATCATTATGTGTCGAGGTTGTGGCAAGGCTACTGGTAGGAGCTTGGTGGCAAGAGCTGCTAGTAAGAGCCGGTCAGCGGTGCTACTGGCAAGAGTTGGGCAGCGATGCTACTGTCAAGGACAGCGCAACAGTGCTACGGGTAAGAGTTGTGCAGCAGGCAGCTAGCATGAGCTGCGCAACAGTGCTGGGTAAGAGCTGCACAGCAGGCAGCTGGCATGAGCTGCACAACAATATTGCCAATAAAAGTTGAGCTACAAGGTTGCTGGCGGAAGTTGAGCAGCAGGTCTACTGGCAGGAACTGAGCAGCAGGGCTGCTGGCGGGAACAACGCAATAGTGCAGCTGGTAAGAGCTGTGCAGCAGCTCGACAAGAGCTGGGCAGCAGTGCTGCTATTTGATTCTTCCCTCCAGAGTAATGAGTTGAATTTGGGAATACATTATCATGTATAATCTTAGTACGTCTTGTAAGTTTTCACCAAGAATTCTCGAATGTAAATGTGCTATGTCAGCCCTTCTTCTCCCCCCTTTCTGTTTTTTTTTTTTTTGGAAAAAATGATGACACGCTTGTCATGCGGGAAAAGGAGTTGGGTTTTGCGATGTGAACGAATTTCCCTTGTTTATGTATTGGCTTGTATTTGTACATTTGTGTCTCGTTCATTGTACATGTCAACACGAGCAACATAGGAGTAAGTTTTCGAGACTTATATCATATACAAAGAATAAAGAATGAATTATAAATGTCAAAATAGATATTCATGTAGTTGTTGCTTGTATGTCGTCATGGGTCAACCGAACCAAGATTTTGTTTTGTACTTAAATTGCTAAAACACACATGGTTTTCCACAAGCTTATTACGTGTGGCATCTCCCCCCTTTTTTTGGAAAAAATGAAAATGGTTATTTACGCATTACGGAAGGGGCTTATGTAATGCACACGGTAGATTGCCGCATGACTCGTGCATTATGCGTTGTACCATGAACCATTTTTACTAGATGTTTATTGTGTTCATCAAAGAACTGTGTGTGGCTTTGGGAATTGTACCTTGCACGATATGAACTTGAACTTTAAGCGGTTTTATTTGTACGCACCAACATGTGTAGCGAGTCCGGTAATCAGGTACAAACATCAAAGTTTAATTTTAAGGATGAGATATCAATAACAAAATTAGTTTGATTTTGTTGTGATTCTCTCCATACCCATCGGTTGCTTAGCATGATCTAGAAACTTTGTTTGTATCCGACTTGTTAGGCGTCGATGTTGCCCTGCCAAAGACTAGGCGAAAAGGTGAGGATGTGGATTCGGGATCGGCTAGATACCAGAAAACCAAAACACTGAGGTTGATATACTACAGGGAAGTCTACTATGATGCTCATAGCAAGTTAAGTGACCCTGAGTGGCAAACCCAATGTAGGAGAGGGACATGTTGTTACAGATAGAGTGTAGAGTGGTTCGGTTTGCATTTTACTAAAAAAGGTTCTCCAATATCATAAGGAGATCGCCCTTGTATGTAATAAACTCACAACTCAATGACACAACCGAGTTGGATGGGAGTGCACCATTTCACGAATGTAGTGCTAGCAAGCGCGGGTTGAAGATTCATTTTATTACTCGAAGACCAACGTAGTTGCCAGGAGCGTTATTTTTGAAGCTGTACATGATGTTGGAAATGATGGATTTTGAACTACTGACTTTAGGAAAAGCTATTCTTTCAAGCATCGTGTCGTATACTTAAGGTACACGACTTATCTTTCTTCTTTTTTCTTCCGGAACCAAACCACATCCGGAATGCGATTGATGTTTCTGGTTCCATTTGCACACATACAAATTGAATAATCTTCTCGTGATCAAATGATGTTCGGCGTAGATGACAGGCACGATCGCAATATATTACAAGCTCATGTGTAACATAAATTTTAGTGTTACCAACTAAAGATGGGATAGGAAATAGCATAACTCAGGTTGGTGAATATCTGAGTCGTCAAATAAAACTTGTTTATTGTTGTAGAAGAGGAGATCACGCAGCAAAGATGTGGATCATTTGGACGATTTAGCAGTTGTAGCAATGATGGCTTTGCCCATGAGGGTGGGTAGGATCTTGCGAGGCCCAACCAATATCAGAAAGGATGACATTACATATTGTTATGGGGCAGGAAAAGGATGCGAAAACTTTGTATAAGGCAAGAGGGAGGAAATTTTTGGATGAATTGGTTATGACTCGCTTATCACACAATCTTCGTAGTGAATAATGTGAACCAACTCGTGAGCTATTAAGCCAGATATGTTCTCGACAGGATATGAACGTAGTTTAGTTCTTCATATTTTCAGTCCATTTGACATGTACAGGAGGTAGTAGATAATAACCCATGAGCTTGGGAATTAATTTGGGGTCTCTCTTAGTTTGCTTGTGTATCAGAAGTCTGTCTCTATGGTGCCATGTAGTTCTGACTATGAGACCGAATTTGGAAGACTTATGGCATCAGACTCTTACTGCAGTCTTGGAGGTTTTAACATACAGGGGTATTGAGGTAATTAGTAATGCTTGCATAATGTAATATCCAAAATATTCTATCAGACATTTCATCGAGCACCTTATGTGCACCCAACAGTCCCAGACTGGATATGGGATTGGCTTTTCTCAGATGGCTTCTCAACAAGCGTAATCAGGGACAACTGATTATTTCCATCAGCTATTCAGGTGGATTGTGTCTTTGGTGTGATAATATATGGGTTACTTTCAATGATTTTTCACAGGCTCTAGAAATAAATGAAGCAATTTTTTGAATTAAAATCCAATAGCATAGAATCGCGGTTACCAGATTCGTACCAGCTCCCTTCGGATTTATCAAATAATCGTAAGGGTTTTAGAGGATTTTTTTAGGTAATGGCAAAACAAACGTGAGGGAGAGGTGTAAGGGAAAACGCGAGTGCTCTGTTGCGATCTGAGATTTGGAGTAGTCGATACCTGGACAAAGCCTGTGTCAACGCAAGCTGTCAACGCAAGCTACGCACATGCGATTAGAGTTTATCTCTTTAGTCTAACCTTATCTATTTAGTTTAGCTTTATCTATTTCTTTTGAATTCTTTTGCGACAGATGTTAGCTCCTGAATATCAGGATCCGATTTGTATTTATTATTCGAACTTGATCAATTGAATAAACACACGACTTTGTGCCATAGAACTTTTCATGGTATCAGAGCGGGAGAATAAACAACCCTAAAAAATGGGGAAAGACGACGAAGGCAGTTCCAGTAATCCACCGCCGAGAAAAATAGAGGCAAACTCGCCTTTTTACCTTGGTCCTCAAGATAGGCCAGGTGATTTTATCACTCCGACCAGGTTGCGAGGAGACAACTATGACGATTGGGCTGGCGACATACGAACCACTTTGGAAGCACGCAGAAAATTTAGGTTTCTAGACGGTACGATTACTGAACCTATACCTCCTTGTACAAAGGCTGATTGGGATACTATCAATGCCATGTTGGTATCCTGGATGATGAACACAATCGACACTGAGGTGAAGTGTTACCTTTCGAAATATCGTGATGCTAAACGATTGTGGGATACATTGAAGTCAAGATACGCCTTGGTGAATGGGCCCAGAATTCAACAGTTGAAGTCTTCTATTGCTAAGTGTGAACAAGCCAAGAATATGTCGGTGGCTGAGTACTTCGGTAGACTAACAGGTTTGTGGGAAGAATTGCATAACCACGAACCCATAATCACTTGTTCTTGTTGTGCAAAGTGTACTGCAGGAAGTGAACACGAGATAAGAAGGGACACTGACATGCTGCACAAATTTCTCATGGGGTTGAACTCTGAACATTTTGCTGCCCTACGTACCAGTATCTTGTCACAAGATCCTTTGCCATCCTTGAATAAAGCCTTTCAGTTGGTGATTCAAGATGAACGTGTTCGGAACGCAAAGAGTATGACAGATGAGAAGCCTTCTGAAGCGCTGGGTTTCTCAATACGTGCTGGCGGAGACAAGGGAAGAGGTAGAGAACGGGTGGATAAGTTACACCTGACTTGTACTCACTGTAAAAAGAAGGGACATGAGGCTGCAAACTGTTTTGAACTTGTTGGATACCCTGAGTGGTGGGAAGACCGGAGTAAAACAAACACGACCGGGCGTGGTGGAAGATCAGGTGGTAGAGGCGGAGGAAGAACAAGCACTCGGGCCAATACCGTCTCACTTACCTCCGAGAGCAGCAATAATGAATCATCACCACTACTATTCACAGCCGAGCAATGGAAAACCTTAACTAGTCTAATGGGTAATGCAAAAATCACTGATCAGCGTCTAAATGGTGAGTTTTTGAAAAGATTGTGGATAATAGACTTCGGGGCAACTCACCACGTTACGGGTGATGTCTCATGGCTCAGGGGCGTTACACGAATTCCGGGCCGCCTTGTGGGACTACCAAATGGCAAAAAGGTCATTGGAACTCACAAAGGCTTGGTTCGCTTATCTAACAAAATAACGCTTAAAAATGTTCTCTTGGTTCCAAAATTAAACTGCAATCTCATATCTGTGTCTCAATTAAATGATGATATGCAATGCGTTGCTGCTTTTAACTCACATATGTGTGCTATACAGGACCAGTCGAGGAGGCTGATTGGAACGGGTGTTAGACGGGACGGACTTTACTACTTCAAGCAAGGAGAATCGGTTCTACATGTGTCGGTCAACGGGACAGTTTCTACCATGGAATTGTGGCACAAGCGAATGGGTCATCCTTCTGAGAAGATTGTAAAGTTACTCTCTCCGGTTAGTGATAGTAAGGGTAGTTTAAATAAAGCTTGCGAAGTATGCTTTCGAGCCAAACAAACTAGGGAAAGTTTTCCTTTAAGTACGAATGAAACTAGTAGGATTTTTGAAAAAAATACATTGTGACTTGTGGGGTCCTTACAAACATGCTTCTTTTTGTGGTGCGCGTTATTTTTTAACTTTGGTGGATGACTTTTCTCGTGCCGTTTGTATTTATTTGCTAGATGATAAAACTGAAGTATTCCACAAGTTTTTGTCTTTTGTTGCTATGGTTGAAAGACAATTTTCTCAACAAATAAAAACAATTCAAAGTGATAACGGCACTGAGTTTAACTGTTTACTTAGCTACTTTTCTAAACATGGCATCATTTTCCAAACTTCATGTGTTAGTACACCACAACAAAACGGAAGAGTAGAACGAAAACATAGGCACATTTTAAATGTTGCCCGTGCTCTTTTGATGCAAGCAAAATTGCCCATTGATTTTTGGGGAGAAGCAGTTCTTACTGCTGCTCACTTAATAAATCGAACTCCTTCAACTCTTTTAAAACAGCAAACACCATATGAGATTCTTTTTGGCTCGTTACCTTCGTATAACTCTCTCAAAACTTTTGGGTGTTTGTGTTTCGCCCATAACCAACGAGCTAAACATGATAAGTTTAGTAGTAGAAGTCGCAAATGCATCTTTGTGGGTTACCCATTTGGAAAAAAAGGATGGAAATTGTTTGATTTGGACACCAAAGAATTTTTTGTGTCTCGTGATGTTAAATTTTTTGAGGATATTTTTCCATATTCTGATATGCGTGACATCGCCAACAATGAAGCTGCCACCATTGATAAAATATGTCCTGGTTATGATGATCTGATATATGAAGAGGAATCACTATCCGTTGAACCCCAGCCTAATCATGAAGAGCATACCGAGAGCTCCTCTCCGGGTCCTCCTTTGGTTAGCACCAGCGAAGCACCCGCTTCTCCTTCTTCGGTTCCTATTGTACCACCTCCTGAAGCTTCTGTGCCTCCGCAAGAACACATGGGTCGTGGCCACCGGGAAAAATTCCCATCTGTTCTACTCAAAGATTTTGTCTCTCTTACATCTACCACTAAAAGTCCGTCCTCCGCTACCCCGTCTCCACAGTCCTCCAAAGGTACACCATATCCTATCACACATTATATAAATTGTGACAAATTTTCTCCTGGTTATCAACATTTTATTGCAGCCGTGACCTCGGGTCAGGAACCTCGTACTTTCAAGGAAGCCATGAAACACGAGGGTTGGCAAAAATCCATGCAAAATGAGATTCGAGCGTTAGAGGAGAATGGTACTTGGACTCTGGAACCTTTACCACCCGGTAAACGAGCATTGGGCAGTCAGTGGGTTTATAAAATCAAGTACTTGTCCAACGGGGAAATCGAAAGGCTTAAATCTCGTTTGGTGGTATACGGAAATCATCAAGAGGCGGGAGTCGATTATACAGAGACGTTCGCTCCTGTCGCCAAGATGACCACTGTCCGGGTCTTCTTGACGGTAGCAGCGTCTAAACAGTGGGAACTTCATCAGATGGATGTACATAACGCGTTTCTGCACGGAGATCTTCAAGAAGAAGTGTACATGAGACCTCCGCCGGGCTTCAAAGGCTCTAATCCAAAACTTGTTTTGTCGGCTTCGTAAGTCCTTGTACGGATTAAAACAGGCCCCGCGCTGCTGGTTTGCCAAATTGGTGACGGCACTCAAACAATATGGTTTTCATCAATCATATTCCGATTACTCGTTATTTACTTATGTTCGTGGGGATGTACGGCTGCATTTGCTTGTGTATGTTGATGACTTGATCATCTCTGGTAACAATCCCAATGCAATCCGGTCCTTTAAAGAATACTTGTGTAGTTGTTTTAAAATGAAGGACCTTGGCGCCCTCAAATACTTCCTCGGCATTGAGGTTGCTAGAAGTCCCGTTGGTCTTTTCTTGTGTCAACGCAAGTATACGCTAGACATTGTGGCAGAAACCGGATTATTAGGCGCGAAACCCTCTGCCTTCCCCATTCAACAGAATCACAAATTGGGGTTGGCTACTGGCGCCAAAATGTCTAATCCGGAGACGTATCGTCGCTTAGTTGGACGATTGATTTACTTAGCTGTCACGCGTCCGGATCTTGCATATTCTGTGCATATATTGTCCCAGTTTATGCAGAACCCTCGGGTAGAACATTGGGAGGCGGCCTTACGGGTTGTTCGCTATTTGAAAGGTACACCGGGTCAAGGAATTTTACTCAAAGCTACACCCAACTTGACCCTGACGGGATGGTGTGACTCAGACTGGGCTGCTTGCCCAGTCACACGAAGATCGCTGTCAGGATGGATTGTGTATCTTGGTGGTTCCCCAATTGCATGGAAAACAAAGAAGCAGCCCACTGTGTCGCGTTCCTCCGCTGAAGCAGAATATCGTTCTATGGCTGCCATTACTTGTGAAGTCAAATGGCTGAAAGGGTTGTTGACATGTTTTGGCATTAAACATTTACCACCTGTTACTCTTTACTGTGATAGTGAACCTGCTATCCATATTGCTAAAAACCCAATGTTCCACGAAAGCACGAAGCACATAGAGGTCGACTGTCACTTCGTTCGAGATGCAATTGTTGATGGTCCTATTGCCCCTGCCTATGTTCACACCAAACTTCAACTAGCTGACATTCTTACGAAGGCTCTTGGTAAAAACACGTTCGATAATCTGGTGCTCAAGTTGGGCATTTTTGATCCCCATGCTCCAACTTGAGGGGGGGTGTCAACGCAAGCTGTCAACGCAAGCTATGCTTATCTATTTCTTTTGAATTCTTTTGCGACAGATGTTAGCTCCTGAATATCAGGATCCGATTTGTATTTATTATTCGAACTTGATCAATTGAATAAACACACGACTTTGTGCCATAGAACTTTTCAGCCTGAGAATTAATTTGCAAAATCAGACAGTTGAGGGTCATTGTCACAGGTCTTCAATGTTATAGCTTCATTCTGAATTGAAATCATCATGTCTGACTTTACGCTTGTTAACGTGGATTAGGGGGAAGAAACCAAAGTCAATTTTGAATACATGAACAACTTCGATTTATTTCAATAACGTGCGTTTGTACCCACGCCTCTTCCTATCGTATCAGCTTGTAAACCACACCGTACAAAATCAATCAATTGAATTTGGTGATCATCTTCTCCCCTATCGATAGTTACCAAGCCTTCAGTGATTTTGTCGCGATCTGATTATCATGTCTGCATAGCTACATTTGTGTGGGTTTGAAGGTATGAAGATGAGGGCTCTTCACTAATAACTCGATAGTTCTCGATTGGCAGGTACAGAAATCGAATATATCTGAGAGATTGAAGACGGGAACAATGGGTATTATAGTTCCTGGCGACTGATTGACTTGTATCACCATCAAATGGTTGTTCAGTCGTCGGTGTTAGAGGCGGGAACTGATCCTACGTTGATTTCATGCTTTCAGGGATAAACTTGAACGAGAAACAAACCATGTGTCGTTGATTTCAATTTCATTTGAACCAAGTGTGTTTAACCATCTTCCCCTTTCCGAATCAGTGCATGAACCGCTAATCATTCGTCGGTTTCCACTTTGGTCGGTTTTCGAGTCTGTGCACGAACTTCTTTTCCCCGTTTTCAAATGGGTCTCTAAAACCCAACACTTCATAGATGTAAATTTAGAGAACAGATCTATGAAATCCTTGAGGAGATGAATTATGAAGAACGAATCTGAAGAGATCCTTGAAGAGGAAAAGTTGAGCTTACCGGAGGGAGGTGACTGCTGTTTGTTCGAGGTTTGGGATGACGCCAATGATGTGACATCGAATCTAGCATCAAGTCTTGGAGTTGGATCTGGATCGGAGGTTTGATGTAGGTGCCGTTAGCGAGTTCCTGACCTAGATTCTAGCCACAATCAAAGAATATAAGTGTTAGAACCGTCCCAGGGAGTGTGCCCTGAGAGTAGGCACCGACGATCAAGTTAGTTCGGTATATATATATATATATATATATATATATATATATATATATATATATATATATATATATATATATATATATATATATATATATATATATATATATATATATATATATATATATATATATATATATATATATATATATATATATATATAGGGATGAGTTCAATACAGAACCAAATTAAATCACCTAACTGCAGAACCATGATCTTAACCGTTTGATTTGATTCCTCCATTAAGGGTGTGATAGTAAAATGGAAATACTGGAAATAACAACCTCCAATAAATACGTCCAGTAAATAAAACAATGTTCGTCAATGAACAATGTTCATCAATGAACATACATCCCAAAAATATAGCGTGATCTATTTGAAATCCGATTTAGACATAACCTTCACAGTTTTCACATTCAAGAACTTCAACACAATAATATGAACAGAGCATCTAAATATATGTTCATTTATGAACATATGTTCATAAATGAATATATGTTCATAAATGAACATATGTTCATAAATGAACAAAAATTCATTTTTACTTTTTTTTTTGAACGGCAAGACAAGATATATAACATAAAAACGAAGCTCTAGCGGGAAGCTGGAACAAAAACGAGTACATCTTGACAGAAAAACAGACAAAAGCCAACAAACCACAAATGACAACGTACTTTGCTAACTAAGAAATAACAACTAACAAATGACCTGTAGCAGCACCAACTTGTTAACATTCAACAATCAAACCATTTAGACCAAAGCAATTTGAACCTCAAGATCAGAAATCAGCAGCATCTATAAGTTCTGTGTAAGCCAATCCCCGAATACACCAGGGGCAATTTTGTCCAGAAGCACCCAATTTGCAGCGGCTTTAAAACCATTTGAATATCAAGGGATAATTTCTTCCAGAAAGCATCAAGTTGACAGCATCTTCAAATAATATAATACAACCAAACCCCAAAATAAACCAGGGGTAAATATGTCCATCCAGCACCAAAATTGCATATAGGACCTCGAGAACAGAAGGCAACTTCAATTACTTTTACACAGCAAAACCCAAAATAAACAGGGGTATATAGGACCAAACAATGCCAATTAGCACAACATCTAGAACTTCTGTGTGAGCCAAACCCCCAAATTCATTTTTACTGATTCATCAAAAAAACCCAGTGTGCTTTCATCGGGTTTGACTTTGGCGATTTGCATCTCTTTGAAGAGATCTATTGCATCTTGGAAGCGTTTGGTTCGGGTATGACCAGCTATAATGGAGTTCCATGACACTACATCTCTTACAGGCATTTCATCGAACAGTTTACGAGCGTCTTTGGAACGCCCTTGAGCTATGTACCTTGTGATCAACGCTGTAAAGGAATCAGCATCTCTTAGAGTACTTTATCGAACACTAATCTTGCATCTTCCAGTTGTCCACTTTGGGAATAGAAATTAATCAAAGACGTGTGGATGAGAACATCGCAACCAAGTCCAATCTTCAAAACGTGTCCATGGATCTGTTTCCCTTCAGTTATCCACTCGATTCTTGCACAAGATTTAAAAATAGAAGGAATTGGAGATAGACATTCGATTCCCGAATTTGAATCATAAGATCGGTTTTGGGATCACTGGGGCAGAACATTAGATTGTGGTGGAATTGAAAATGGGGATGGAGAAAGAGAATCTGGTGGAGAAAGTGATGGCGGAACTCGTGAATTTGTGAGAGCCCTAATTCATGATAGTATTGGCAGCATTCTGAAGTGTAGTTGTGGATGGATCCATGATCGGGTCGCTTTAGAGAGGGAGGTGTGGTGGAGGAACGAAGGTGAAATCATAGAGGAGAGAGAGAGAGAGATAGAGAGAGAACGGGTGAAGATGGTCATCGATTGGGTTAAAAAACCAATATACCCTTATCTAGGAATAATCCCTTTTAAAATGTGTATAATTTTATGGTGCATCCTTTTTAATCTAAGACGTTGATATAATGATCCAAGGGTTTTAAGGATGGTTATGTGGTTAGGTGATTTAATTTTGGTTCTGCATTGAACCCATATATATATATATATATATATATATATATATATATATATATATATATATATATATATATATATATATATATATATATATATATATATATATATATATATATATATATATATATATATATATATATATATATATATATAGGATCAACATAAAATCCTTTTTTATCCATAGAACCATAGAACCAACATTTTAACCCTTGGATCAAACAATCCATTGACACAAATAAAGGACTAATATATTATTAAAAGAAATAAATAAAAAATTGTTGAGGGTAATTTTGGTATAAAAAACATCTACCTCCGAAAAATTAGACTACCT